>CAJQZP010000008.1:6530000-6540000 GCA_907164705.1 Parnassius apollo
GAGCGTGGTTCTACCCCTGTCGAGTCCAACCCATTCGTGTAACAACCATAATATAGCTGCAGCACGGCTCTACCCCGTTGTAGTTATAGTTAATTTAAGTAAGTCCCATCTTTACACAATTGCGTGCAGTATCACAGCCTCTAATAACTAGCTGTTAGCTATCGCAGAATCTGTTTCTTCGCTTCTTCGCCTCGTTCAGAAGCGAAACACGTGTCGTACTGTCGATCGTCGGGTGTGTAATCTAGTGTAGATATTAAGGTGGTATTGAGACATCGGTAGCTCTGATAGTACACGCTATTGGGAGCGGGGGAACCTAGCTAATACAAACATTCAACTTTTGCTTACGAATTTAAGCTTATTAATTTTCGTGTCATTAATTTAATAAATTTTCTTAAAGTAACGCCTGATTCTATTACGTGTCCTAAAAGAGTATACCTCATGAAATATAAAAAGTCAAAGCGATCAATGTTCAAAGACCAGACAATTTAATGACGTAATCGCTTTTATAAATCTGTATATTTTCTACTAGCCCGCGGCTGTGCTCGAGTTGGAACAGAAACGTCTTCATGTTTATTTCAGTGCGGTAACTTTTATTCAAAAATACGTTTACGCGTGTATGTGTGTGTGTTTGCGCAAATATCCAAACATCTTTACAAACTTCCAAGTATATAATATAAGTAGCTATAGATTTATTTATACGTTTTATTAACTTTATTCTAGACTTACGTATGGTTCAGCAAGTAATCAAAACAATGGTTCAGAATATTAATCAATTAATGAATAAATTATCCTTTATTGTACATCAATTAACATTGAAATGAAAACAAATCTAAATAATTTATGTAGAAGGTATAATAGGCGGTCTTATCGCTCTGGTTACTATGAATTGCTTATAGGTGAACATAAATTAGACTATTAAGTAAAAGAAAAAAAAAACAATATAAATATAAAAACAACATGATGACAGTTGATGATAGGTATAATTAAGGACGGGAATTATGATAGGAAATATTAGACCTCCAAGTAATAAGCTTTGAATTACGTATGTATGTAATTACTCTAAGCTTTGAACAGATTTTTGAAGGAAAGGAGGGACTAAGTGCGTCGCATATACAACATGTAACAAAAACCCTGTGGTTCCCGTTAAGTGTGTTATCAGAATGGATACTTCCAAGCGTATAGAAATAATTATTTTTTAAAAAACACATTTAAGGAAAAATAATTTTAATGAAAAAAAAGTAATTTGCAAATTGTATGTGGTTTTATATCCTCTAACTCACACGAGTATCGGTACTGCGGGGTCTTTGACAATCCTCTTACTCCTATGCCAATGCAGAGATAATAAAACCACATACAATTTGCAAATTAATTTTTTTCATTAAAAATAATTTTTTTAAATGTGTTTTTTGGAAAAAAAAATTATTTATATATGCTAGGATACTGATTCTGATACCGCAGTTAACGGAAACCACAGGGTTTTCGATACATGTTGTATAAAGGCTAGGAGTTCCACAAGTTTAGGGATGCAACCGAGAGCGATTTACTGAACAAGGAGTATAAATGTGCTGGAAATATTATTTTTATTATAATATTCCAGCACATTTATACGCCCCCGAGCGGTCGTGCATACAGTTCTTTCGCGCCTCCGACCCTTCGGTAGCGCAACCGCTTGCCCGCGCGCCCCGCTCTCCCCGGCTAACACCGGCCGAGCAGACGCTGTTGGTGAGTCACTTTGTTTTTCGCATCGTTCTTGCCCCCTTGCTCCGGCGGGGAGGCTTGAGCGCGCTTCGCTTGTTTTGTTTTATTTTTAATTTTTCTGTTATTGTTATTGTTTTTGTTATACTGTTACTTGTTATATTTGTTGTATATACTGTTCTTAGAAGATCGTCTCTTGCTCTTCTCAGAGCGAGCCCTTGTTCTTTTCAGAACATAGGGACCCCAGCTTCTGGGAATAGATCGTCAGTCCTCCCCATCTGTCCCCAAGGCCCTGTTCTTCCCAGAACAGGGACCTCTAGTTTTCATAGAATAAAACGTCATCCCCCCTGTCCAGATCAACATGTCTTCCATAGACATAAGCTCACTCATGAGCCAAGTTGCGGCCACGATCGTACAAATGATCCAAGCCGCAGGAATACCCACAACCGCCCAAATTGACGAGACTCTTCTCGCCAAAGCCATTTTCCCCCCCCGCTGCCTCTAAGGCATGTGTACCCCCGCCCGCCGTCGCGGCTTTCCTCACGACCCAAGCAGCTGCCCCGCAGTCCGACTTGCCCGCGTCCCCCGACTCCGATATGGAGCACTCGGACACCACGTCCGTTACCTCATCCTCCCGGAAGAGGACCGCCCTCAGCTCCACCGGCCCCTCGGATTCTTCCGACTCCGAAGGAACCATAACCGACTCAGCCCAATTCACGCTAGTGAAATCAAAGCGCGGCCCGAAACGCGCTGCCACTTCTCGCACTCAGCGGCCGCCGCCGCCGCCGCCGCTCGCACACCCTCCGCCGCTGCCTCTACCTCCGCAGCTCCCATCGTTGCCCCTACTTCCACAGCCCCAAACGCTGACGCCTCACAGTCGAAAGACAATACCGCCAAGCCAGCATCCCGCTGCGCTCCGAAATTGGCTAAAAACCAAGTCCCGCCCCCCTGTCTTTCTCAGAGACAAGGCCAAATTCACTCAAATATCCAAAACCCTTTACGATAAGGGTTTTAAATATGACCAAGCCACCAATGTCGGCGAGGCCATTAAAATAGTGCCGGCGTCCATAGAAGACTTCCGAAATATAACCCGCCTATTCACGGCCGAGCGTATGTCCTATCACACATACGCCCTCGCCGAAGAAAGGAAAGTCAAGGCAGTCCTCCGCGGAGTTCCCTATGAACTCGCAAACGAGGACATTCTGGAAGACCTTAAATCCCAAGGCTTCCCCTTAGAAGCTGTGCATAAAATGCACAGCAGCAGGGGAGCGAAAGGTTTAACCTCGCCCTCCTCGTTCTCACCAATGTGCCGGAGGCGAAGGCCATCTTCCGCGAGGTACGCACTGTGTGCGGCCTGTCGCGTGTTAAGGTCGAAGCCCCACACCCGCGCGGTTACCCAGCGCAGTGCCACCGCTGCCAACTCTATGGACACGCGGCAGCCAACTGCTCAGCTCCACCCAGGTGCATTAAGTGCCTAGAACCCCATCACTTGAAAGAGTGCCCACGGCCCAAAAACGCCGAATCCCCACCCGTGTGTCCTTTGCAGACAAACAGGCCATCCGGCCAATTTTAGAGGTTGCCCTCGCGCTCCTCGCCCACCTCCGAGCCGCAAAGCTCCACCCCAGGTCAATGACCGAACCTTCCCGGCTCTTGTAAGCAGCAAGCCCAGCCAGGGCTAGCCCCTACCTCAGCCCCCTCAGGGCTCATCTCAGCCCACACAGGGCATCTACCGGCCCCCACAGGGCCCCTATCGGCCACCTCAGGGCCCTCCTCGGCCCCTTATGAGCCTTCCGCTCTCTCAGCCTGCGCCACTTCCAGTAAACCCCTGGTTCCAAAAGGAATCACATATCCCGCGGCCCTCCGCCGACCCACAAAAACAGACAGACTCTGTAGTAGAATCTCTAAACCTAGTGTATAACACTCTCAATAGGATCAATTTAGATGAAATCCTTATCCTTGCGCGTAAACTGCGCACAGCTCAGTCCCCTCAGGACCGTCTCCTTGCTCTTACTGAGCACATCAACCTTCTAAGGTCTTTGTAATTAAACTATGCTGGAGCCCTCTACTCCCGCAATATCTCACGGTCGTATCAAACCAAAGGGTTTGTCGCTTGTTTCATTCAATATCCGCGGTCTGCGAAATAACTTCCCAGAGCTTAGGCTATTTCTTCGAGATCGCGAAGCTGATCTCTTCCTCCCACAGGAGACTCATCTCAGCCCCAAGGTCTCTAAAGGCCTTACTATTAAAAATTATTCACTTCTACGTAACGATAGACTCGACCGCAAAGGCGGCGGTACTGCCATCTATTACAAAAAGTCCCTTCATTGCTCCCACATATCTACTCCGTCGCTTACCAGTATGGAAGCCACTATCACTAGATTAGCTATGACTGGATACCAGTCAATCATTATAGCCTCTTGCTATATCCCTAGCGGAAGCCTCCCCGTTAAGAGTGATTTCGAAGACATCCTTGCATTAGGCGACTCAGTCATTATGTTTGGAGACTTTAACTCCAAGCATACTGAATGTAACTACCGCACTACTACTAGTAGTGGCAGGGTACTGCTCAATATCACTCAGTCTCTCGACCTGACTATCTACAGCCCCCCTCACTGCCACCCACTATCCCGACATTGTTACCTACGCTCCTGATGTGCTAGATTTTGCTCTAGTTAAAGGAGTTTCCCTTAACCTTAGAGCAATCGAGTCTCTCGATGATCTAGGATCCGACCACCGTCCTGTATCCCTCCTTCTTGGCCATCAGCCATCTCTAACTCCCACTTCCAAAACCTACACCAACTGGAAGGGCTTCAAGAAGTCTCTAGCTTCGGCTATACTCTCCGGACCCTCCCATAACCCTTTCTTCCGACGCCCTCGACAGTACGGGGAAAATAGATACCGCGGTCGAAATTCTCACCTCACTTATAACATCCTCTCTTAAAGAGAATGAAAAAGTTGTCCCGGTTGCTAAAACTAGTCTTCCCCTAGATATTAGCAACCTGTTAAAAGCCAAAAAAGCTGCCCTCCGTAGAGCTGCACGCTATCCCACTCCCGAATATAGACTGGCGGCCACCGCCTTCAACGCAAACTGCGTTACCGCCTCCAAGATTACAGAGACCACGAAAAGGGCAATCTCATGGAGAAAATCTCTCTCTTCCACACAGCGTACTACCGGATGGCGAGAGCCCTCCGGATAGACGCTATAACCCATACTCCCCCCTCTGTCTTGTCCCGACGGCTCCATTGCCTTCGAAGACGAAGAAAAGGCTGTGCTTCGCTGACAGCGTCGCCGCTCAATGCTCTCCTAGCTCACAACCCACTGACCCCTTACACATTCAACTAGTGGAGGACGAGGTCCGACGCAGGAACTCGCCCCCCTACCGCCTCTGATCCTATCACTGTGTCCAAAGGTGAGATTTCATCTACCATCAAAGGACTTAAGCCCAAAAAAGCACCGGGTGCGGATGGTATCTCCAACCAAGCCCTCAAACACTTCCCGGAGCAGGTAATCGCCTTACTGGCCATTATCTTTAACGCCTGCTTCGAATTCAGTTACTTTACCACCTCTTGGAAAGAGGTAACTGTCATTGGCATTCCCAAGCCAGGCAAACCTCACCACCTCCCCCTCCAATCACCGTCCCATCAGCCTCCTCAAGGCCATGGGCAAACTTTTCGAACGAGTCATTCTCGTGCGCTTGAGGCGCCATTTGTTTCCCACAGACGGCGACCCTCTTGTCATCCCACAACAATTCGGGTTTTGAGCCAAACACTCGTGCCCCCAAGAAGTTCACCGCATAGTGGAATACATCCTCAGCGGTTTTTACCCTCGCCGTCAAAAAACCATCGCGGTCTTCTTTGACATTGCCAAGGCATTCGACAGAGTCTGGCACGAGGGCCTTATCTACAAACTGTACGACTTAGGCCTCCCGGACCATCTCGTTCGCCTTGTAGCCTCCTATCTGAAGGATCGTACCTTTCGTTTTAGACATGAAGGCACGCTATCCTCTACCCGTCAAATAAAAGCCGGTGTCCCTCAAGGCTCTGTGCTTGCTCCCCTCCTATACATACTATTCACCAACGACATCCCTATCCCGTCGAATGGTGTTAAACTAGCCCTCTTTGCAGATGACACAGCCCCTTACTCTAAAGGCAACTCACTACCACAGATTCGGAACAAGATCCAAAAGACAGTAAGCGACTTAGGAGCTTGGTTCCAAAAATGGCGTATCGACGTAAACCCGGAGAAAAGTTCAGCCGTTTACTTCGAATATAAACGACGTCGTCTCACCACCACTCCGCCAATCAGGATGTTAGGAACCCCTGTCCCATGGCAAACTAAAGCCAAATACCTAGGCGTCACCCTTGATGCAAGGCTCACTTTCGAGCCCCATATCAAGAAGGTTACTCGCACTGCACGTTTTACATGGGTAGGCTCAACAGCATGTTGGGCAGACACAGTAAAATGTCCCTCCGCAACAAGCGAACCCTATATAAGGTCTGCATACGACCTGTCATGACCTACGCGGCCCCCATTTTCGCACATGCTAAGCCCAAAGCTATAAATGAACTTCAAAAAGTTCAAAATTTATTCTGTCGTAGGGCCATTAACTCGCCCTATTATGTCAGTAATGCCGACCTACATCGAGACTTAGAGCTCCCAACAATCCAGCAGTTCCTTAAACACTCTCTGAGAGATTTTTCAAAGCCTCAGAGTCCCACCCAAATCATCTAATTCGTGAGACAGCTGCCTATGCAGCCCCTATCCACACTCGCTATAGTGTGCGCAAACCGAGAAACTCTCTCTCGGACCCCCCCCCAACAAGCTTTCGGCTGACCTGAACTGCCTCCTGGCGGCTCAGGCCGAGCCTACATAACACATCCCTTAATCTGCCTTAGTTAGGCACTTTCCTAAGCGGCTGTTTGCCGCTTGCGCCCCTCCTTTCTGCCAAGGAGGGTCGCGTTCGTATACGGCTTAGAGATCTCTAGTCAGATCGTTAAGCCAAATACTAAAAGGTTGGGTTTAGTGGGTAAAAGTCACCACATAACCACGCAGCCGGCTGCGTGTTATGCTATGAGCATTCCCCACCTCCCTCCCCCGCTTTCCGGAGGGTTGCCCATATTTGCTTCGGGCGCAAAAAAAAATTATTATTAAATAATTTTATAGTTAATAATATAATAAAGTAGCTTTGTTACGAATAATTTTGCAACTACCCTATTTACGTGTAATTATTACTAAATAAATTATTAAGCACTCAGAAAATAAGTTTTAGCGACCTATTATAATACTAGCTCACTACACCAATCGGCTTAATGTTTTCTTTTTCTTTATAATAAGTATTTTCTCTGTAAGTGATTTGTAAATCTTTTGAGAAAATAAATGCCTTAAACCATAAAAGAGAATCCTTAGATAGAACTTTATACAAAATGACTTCTTATATAATAATTTCTTATATTTACGCGAACACTAAACATTGATTAAAACTACTTTCACAGATTATCGCGTTTAATTTATTTTGTTTTTAATAACCGACGTTTTTGGTGCTTTCTAGCACCCATGGTTACGGGGGATTGAGGTGACTGACGTCCAGATGTCAGTGTTAACTCGGAGTACTTTCAGCTTTTTAATTATTATTATTTATGGTCCGATCTACGCAGAATGAACTTAGTGTGTCTTGAAGTCTTGCAGTGGTTTGCTTGGGTTTAGTTTTAATTTTATTAATTACAGGATCCAAGGTGGTAGTACCCAGCCTTCTTCTCTATCGAAATTAGAATGTTATTTAATTTAAATAGTCTTACTTATCGTCCTTGATAGGAATCGATGTTCTTTCGCGAGCATTTGTGATCTATCAAATCTGATGTAATGGCAATGGGGACTGAGGTGACTGACATCGGGACGTTAGTCACCTCAGCTCCTCGAGGCCATGGGTGCTAAAAAGCACTCGAAACGTCGAGAATTAAAAATTGTGTAAATTTCCATAATACAGGAAAAAATTCTGATTTTGCAGTCACGTTCTTAAGAAAAGGTCATAAAATAATAACACAACTAGGCTACTTTGTATAACGGTATTCAAAACAGACAGGGACGAATTTCTCGGGTTATGTCCGGTACGGCTAAGTTTCCTCGAGGCCACTACTTTGCACGGTCGTTTGAATTTACTGTGTTTCAAGTTTACTGGCCAGCGAATAAAGCAGTAGCTAAACAGTTAACTACCTAATCTAACTAGTTTTGCGTAAGTTTTGTTTATGTTTGTTACTTGTGCTAATTTTCTGTAACTTTATAATTGAATGTCGTCGTAGCGACGGCGTAAGAATAACCATTCCCCATGTCAACAAGGCCGTAAGAGATGACACTGACAGAGACACTTTGCTTACTCATAGTCATTGTACAGATAGTCGTTGCTACTTGGGGGAGGTTTGTCATAGCTGCCACGATGGCAGGCGAGTGGGCAACGGCACCTATTTATTTTTTAGTAGTTATAAGGTAGAACCGGGTGAACCCCGCCTGTAGCAATGAAATTGTTAATTACAAATCATAAGTAATTTTTTAGCAAGTGCTCTAAGGCGAAGGAAAACATCGTGAGGACAGTCTTATAAATTGAAAAAATATTTCGAAGACATGTGAAATCTACCAACATGCGCTAGGGCAGTGCGGCGGAGGTTTCCTAGCCCTAAAACCTTCTCAGAAATTAGAGAACGTAATTTTATAAGGAAGATGCTGCGGCTACTCATCTACTGGTTTGTTTCTCTCAGCCTGTCGCCACGTACGACACCCACAGAATATATGTACTTGAGAATATACTTTCACTATTGAAGCTATTTTTGTTATGTAATTCTATATATATATATATATACAAGAGGTTGTTTGTAGATATGAAATCGAACTCAAAATCTATTTGATCGATCACCATAAAAATTGGTATATAATATTTATATTTTTAAAGGAGAAGTTTTATATTTATAAAACAAAAGAATTTAGAAACAAACAAAATTATTTTATTTATTTTATTTGCTTTTTTTCAATCAAGCGCCGCAACGAATAAATTGTATTGCATGCGCTAAAATATAAAACGTTGCTGAACACAACTTATGATATTAACTGGCAGGACAACGTCTGCTTGGTTCTGCTATAAATAATAACGTAATTGGCTTAAAAGATTTATATTCCTTAAGTAACTTAAGTTCCTTAAGGATTACATAATTTAGGATACGCTCTAAGCAGCTTATGAACCTGGGCTACACTCATTAATATATTGACATTTTGTAATAGATTCTTGACTCAGTATCAGGTTACTTGTAACACGTGGTTAGCGACAGTTAGTCCAATGCCGCGAATTCAATTGGTCGTGGGTTCGAATCCACCATTCGACTACTGCCGTGAGCCATTCCTAACATAAGCAGTAGTGTTTCTCATAGAATGAATTTGACAAACGAGTTCACGTTAAGTGGATACTGTAGCCCATATACATTTACATCTATCCTCGACTAAGAATCAACCCCCGTTGTCACACCTGAGGACTAAACTTCCATTAAAAATGGTCTTCGGTTCTCTACGCTCACCATACGAAACACAGCATCATTGAGCTGTTATTTTACGCTGGTATTCTGTGAGAGCGGTGTCCTATTCCTACCCATTCGTGCTACTCGTCCATATATAACATAGCTGCAGCATGGCTCTACCACGTACAAATTAAGGAGAATATTAGGAATAATAACAGCATTGCTAGTGTTTTATTTAAAAAAGAATCTTACGCTGAGACTTAAAGTAAATGGAACTTAGGAATAACAAATACGGACTTTGATATTAAACTTGCTGTGCCTGGTATGCGCTCTAATATTGTAATGGTATAGAAACGCTACAGGTAGTATAATTTTTTATAGTATTAGATTGACAAACGAGAACACAGTCTACCTGATGGTAGGTGGATGCTGTGGCCATTTATCCTCGATTAAGAATCAAAATGCAGTTGCGTTGTCACCCGTGAGGACTAATATGGAATGCCTCGTTTCCGGTAAAAAGGGTCTCCGGTTCTCTACACTAACCATATGAAATACAGCAGCGTTGAGCTGATATTTTACGCTGGTATTCTGTGAGAGCGGGGCCCTTCCCCGGCCGAGTCGACCCAATAGCGTGGCTCTACCACGTATATCAATGGAAAATTGATATACAAATATATCAAATAAAACTTATTTTTACCGTTTTTATAGCGTTTAAATTTACTTATTTTTGATTCTTACGAATTTTATCGCGTTCGTTTTACTTATTTTTAATTCCCGACGTTTTAGATACTATACATCACTCATAGTC